>CAUYLG010056140.1:0-37202 GCA_963573385.1 Cacajao melanocephalus | reverse complement strand
GCATTCTAGCCTGGGCAATAGAACAAGAATCCCGTTCTCTCTCCCTCTTTCTCTTCCTCTTTCTTTCTCTCGTACATTCTTTTCTTTCTTTCTTTCACTCTCACTTTCTTTCCTCTCTTTTTCTTTCTTTCAAAAAAAAAGCTTAACATCACTAATTATTAGAGAAATGCAAATTAAAACCACTCAGTGAATAAGTATGAATTAAAACCATTCACAATGAGCGGTTTTGATTTGCATTCTCTGATAATTAGTGGTATTAACCTTACTTCTGCAAGGAAAAAAAAAAAAAAAAGAAGGACAGGACTCAAAGGGTCCAAGATTTGGAATTTTTATTTAATGCAAAAGACAAATGACAGTCACTATGGGGAATCAGAAGAGAAGTGATGATATGAAAAAATGGTTAAATAAGTTAAATGGCCATCTGATGGGACATCATACAATTATTTTTTAAGATGGTTTTGAAGAATTTTTAATTACACAAGAAATGTTTTATGATGTGATGAGAAATGAAAAAGATGAATACAAGTCTTTCAATAATATAATTTCAATTATGTTAAACAGATCTAAGCATGCATAGACAAATGTCTGGAAAAAAATACGCTAAAATGTTATGGTTGCTATCTCCTGGTAGTCAGATTAGAGATCATTCTTCTCTTTTTAAAAGTTGAACTATTCAAAGGTTTTACAAAGCATATATTATTTTAAAATCTGAACAAATTGCATGTTATTTTAAGAATATTTTCAGAGAAATTTGATTGGATAGTAGGTTGAGATTGATGAGGCTGGAGGCAGACTGGACAATAGAGGCTTACATAGTATTTAAACTGTTAGTTTAGATGCCTAGTCTCACACTGTGGAAGTAAGATAAAGGAGAGAAAATGAGGGAGCTTAGTTCAGAGGAATAACAGACAGAACACCATGAGTTACCTGTTACACATTCACAGAGATGAAAATAGAAGCCAAATTCATAGGAAGAATAAGATATTACCAGTAATTAAGCTGAAAGTAGAGAGGGTTGGGCAAAATTTAACTCAGTATAGTCCTTTTTGTCTTAGCTGTTGTTGGGACATAAAGTTAGGCTAAAGACATCATATTCTAATCATCAACTAATGAAAATTTACTGAATATTTTCTCTGTTCAAGCTCTCGGCCCTTATAATCTAGTAGCAAATATGCATCTGTGCGTATATATATGACATATATACAAACTACTATGGAAAAGACAAAAATATGATAAGATCTCTAAGATAAGGACAGATACTTTGCTATGGGCCTCTCACTTCAAATATCTGGTCAGCCTTCCATTATCTGGTTCCACCCCATCTCCATAGACTCACTTTTTTTTAATCTTCAGTAAATACCTCTACCCTACTCAGCCTGCCTATGTTTCTCTTCCCAGCCTGTCATGCTCATTGTATCCATTAGGATGCTTTCAGCTATAAGTGTTATCTATCTTTTAAGGATATAAGTTGCAAGGAAGTCACTGTTTTCTTAATAATAAAGTTCAAAACATAGGTGATCTAGTGTGGGTCTGGCAGCTCAGTGATTGTCATCAGGGTCTCAGTTTATTACTTCATCATTATTAGTGTACTAACTTTGCATCTTCATATGAGTTGCCTCATGGTGATAAGATGTCTCCTATAGCTCCAGACATTACATAATGTTCACATTTAAGGTAGGAAGGAGGAAGGAATTGTGCCAACAAGTTCTCCTTTTGAGTTTGTCTCTTTATCAGGAAAGCAAAAATCCTTCCAAGAATATCCCTCCAAACATTCTCATACATTTTCTTTGGCCATAAAGTAAATTCATCACACAGCCATGCAAAGCTTCAAAGAAGCCTGGAAACATAGGTATATGGTTTCTTCAGCCTCTAGAGCTGCATCATTCAATATGGTAGCCATGAGCTACATCTGACTATTGAATACTTAGGTTGTGGCTAGTCCAATTGAAATTGTCTGAATTTCTAAGCTTATTTCATTTTAATTAATTTAATCTAAGCATAAAATTGAAACAATAAAAAGTCTCCATTATATACATTTATATATTTCTTGTTTTGGAAGGATTGCGTGTCACTTTAATAATTGCATAGTATAAAATATTAGTATTATAGTACATGTGTCAACAGGTACACCCATTGTTTTTAATATTATGCATAAACAGTTCATTAACTGGTTTTGTCAATACACATACAAATATTAAAAGATAATTTTTTGGTACTCAGTTTGGTTATTGGAAAACCTTTAGGTACATTTATATTTTACATTTGTAAATTTATAATACATAGATGTAGATCAAATTTTTCTACTGTAAATTCAGTCTCTGAATTAAGATATGCTGTAAGAATAAAATATACAAATGAATACAGATATTTAGCATAAAAATGTAAAATATATTAATTTTACAAATATTGATAACATGTTGAAATTATATTTTGATGAGTTTAATAAAATATATTATTAAAATTAATTTTACTTTAAAATTTTTTTATCTAAAAATAAAAATTAAAGCTATTAGTTTCTAGTAAAAACTACTAGAAAATCTAAAATTATATGTATGACTTACATCATAGTTTCATTGGGCACTGCTGGTCTAGAGTGAGAGGAAGGTAAAAGTGAAGAGAATTAACCATGATTTTTAGGTTGGTCAACCAATAGAGTCCATCTCATTTGTATTGCCTGTGTTATCTGCTGATGAAGAAAACTTCTGTTCTCCATATGTAAACCTATGATTTATTGTTAATTTTATTCTTATTGTTAATAAGTTTTACATTAAACAAGATCTAGCTGGGCTTAAAGCAAATCCTAAGTTAAGGCTAATCTCTTCCAGAACTCTCCTTTGACCTCTTAGTGTAGTATTTTCATTCATGCATGCTTACTTTCATAAAACAGTTATTATATGTTGAAGTGAATGTGAAGGAATGCAAGAGTGAAGTTAGTCATTGTTGCAGGAGGAGTCATGGTTTCTCAGAATAGATAGCATTTGAACTGAAATTAGAAGAATGAGTTGAAGCCTGCCATGTTAGAAAGGGTATTCTAAGCCAAGGAAGTAGTACTGCAGAAGTATGAAAAGACATACAGCATTTGGACACTGAAATTTTTGTGTACCTGGGGTAAAGATTGTTTGTATTGAGGCTAGAGTTTGGACTTTCTATAAGGATAAAGTGTGGAAGTATTTTGTCACCTACATTCAAGTGGCAGTTTTGCTGCATATAGAATTCTAGATTGATACATGTTTTCTCTCAATAAGGTAAAAGTACTATTATGTTGTCTTTTTTATTTTCATAGTTGTTATTAGAAAGTATACTGTCAATGTAATAGTCATTCCTTAGTGGACAATATGCCTTTCCCCTGGCTACTTTTAAGATCTTTTGTTTTTGGTGCTCTCGGTATCACTATTATATCTAGGGAATGGGTTTTGTCTTTATTTTTCCTGATCAGGATTTACTGTGTTCCTGGATATCAGGTGTCATATATTTATTATTTCTGGAAAATGCAGAGCTATTATTTTTCTAACATTGCCTTTCCTCCATTCTATCTAGTCACATCTTTGGAACCTCCTATTACATATATGTTGGATCTTATTGCTCTCTCTCTTTTAAGTCTCAATCTTTCTTTCATCTTTTCCATTTCTTTAGATGACTGTACTGCATTTTGAGTGATTTTCTCAGATCAATATTTCCTTTTTTTCTTTTTGAGACTTTGTATCAAACAATGTCTGAAGCTTAAAGTTCAGGTTTCTACTTTTGCAACATAAGAGTTCTAATATATACTCACAATGCTACTTAGTCATCAAGCTCTATCAGAAATATCTACTGTATTTAATACTTCTTCTATATTCCCACTGACCTCCTCACTGTTGGTTATATTACTTAGATGAGCAGGCAGTGTAGTAGTCAGTAAAGGAGGCTCAGAAGGGACAGTCACGGACATAGAAGGGGAATATGGAGAGAACTACGCCAAGAAGCCAGAGAAGAAAATTTTAATAATTAAGGAATATTTAAATACCTCAGAGAGGCCAATAGGCATGAGAATTGCAAAATGTGCATTTGAATTGCCAGTTAAGAGGTGATGAATGATTATTATATTCTGCCCTTTTTTTCATGTTTTTTATTGATTCTTTATCAACTACAGTGATTAGCAGAAAGCAGAGAAGATAAATATTCAAGAAATATTGAGTGATTGATTAATGGATTTTACTTTGCAGTTTGGGAACATACAAAAATAACCATTTGGTAACCATTGTTTTTTATAAAAGGGACAAGAAGTGATGGAGTCAAGAAATAAGAAAAGTGGTATTAAATTGAAAGTCATTTAGAAAGGATGTAAGATTTGGAAGTCAGACAGTTTATCCCAGAGCCAAATTCCTCATGCAGCTTACGGTATCTTCTTCAGTGACATAGATGAATGAGCAGCTATTGTAAAAGATTAATTGGAAATCTCAAACCATTCCAGAAAACACACACTAGAGTGACATTGCCTTTCGGTCCACCCTGGACCAATTTCCCTTTATTGTGGTCCTGGGCAGTGTTAATCATACCCTAGACATCAGAGAAGAAAATTTGTCTTTTGAGATCAGTTACTACTCTTGCAACTGACAAATAGGTAATGGTCATTTCGAATGTTTCCTCAGCCAAAGACCATTAACGAAACAGGTGTCCTCAGGAAAATACTCTGTAATAGAAGGCCTTGGGATTCTTCATACCTTATAGACCCATCTCTGAATCACATTTATTTAATTTGATTGCTTTGTCTATCAGTTCATATGTCTAAGTAACTAGCTTTGCGCAACTTGGAGGAATCCGTCACTTATTCTTTAACAAAGTTGTGGGTTAAGTCATCCAAATAAAGATATTTCTTCCTTGACCCCAATTCCAGTAGGTCCAAGGGAGTTGGAAGTGGGAGGGTAGAGAATGTCCAGGAATCATAGCATTATAGGAATCTTATGCTGTTGACCGCAAGGGTTGATTTTGTGTCTGTTCTGAAATGAATTTTCCTGACCATTTGCTTTCTGTGCCATTTTTACTATTTATTTTGTTACTTGGCTTACAATGGGCTTGAGCTTGACTTTGATCTATACGTCTGGAAATCATAGTTGCAGTTTGCTCTCCTACTTCACATCCTGCTCTTTTAATAAAAATGTTCCCTTTTTCTTGAGTAAGAATGGTTGATCACAGCATTTGGTAAGGGCAAAAACTGATAATTTGCTTAAAATGAGTCACTTTTGTGCCAGACTGGGAGCCCCATGACTCATAATTACAAGTTCAAAGACTAACTGTTTGCAACAAACCAGAGGGGCTTTCAGCTTACCCACCCTTTGCATTCTTTATATCCAGAGAGCACATTATTGCCCAAGGCAACCCAAAGCTCATTAGTGAACCGAATGAAGTGAAAGGCAGCTTCCTGAGCTTGGGCAGAGAGGACAGTCACTACCAAGCTCTACCAGCTACAAAGTTAACTAGGTCCTGGAGCATCCGCCAGTGAACATTTTTCACCACAGATGAATGCCAAGCTGAGTTTTTAATCAAATCAAATTTAGATTCTTTGTCATCATAGCTGCTTAACTTTTTAGCACTCTTTCCTTCCTCTTCCTTTTCCTGTCATATAACAGATGGGGACAATTGGGGCCCCAAGCCCTTGGTATTGTTTTCCACAATCCAGTTCTGCTTCTGGATTAAAGACAAGACAGGATTTAAAAAGCAACACAGCAACAACAGTTGCCCAAAACAGCCCTATGAAGTAGACATTAGCCCTAGTCCATGAATGAGGAAACTGAGGGTGTCACCTATCTGCAGGCTCATGAATTGCAGGCTCACCTTTGTTCTTTTCTTTTTCTTTTTTATTTTTTTATTTTTTATTTTTAAAGCTGGGGTTTCACCATGTTGGCCAGGCTGGTCTTGAACTCCTGACCTCAGGTGATCCACCCACCTCAGCCTCCCAAAGTACTAGGATTACAGGGCTTTCTTAGTAGTGTCTGATTGACAAGCCACACTGAGCCACTACGTGATCAATCATTCAAGACCTTTTCTCCCAGCTACCCCATTTTCAGTAAGCTCTTCTGGATAGATTCAGTGCTTCCTTGCATTCAGTATATATTATGACTACGTAATATGTGCCAGACACAGTAAGTATTCATGCCACACCTTCCAGAGCCCTTTTTCAGTTAGGGTTTTATCACCTGCCTGCATTTCACAGCCTGATCATTCCCTTTTCACAGACATGTGTTTGCTCCCTAACCCAAGTTTTCTGGGATGCAAGAACCTTAACATTCTATCCTCACAGCCGTGCGCCTCCCTCGGCCTTACCACACTCACATACAGGTGTAATTATTTCCACTGCAGGCAGGAAAACCAAGGAGCAGAGGAATTAAGTAAGAAACCTTCTCAAGATTATGCCCTCGTAGAGTACATTTTTATAACAGTTCTTTCCTGTTAGGGTGTAAACTGGCTTCCTAGAAAGCAAGAACTTTGATTCCTCCCTCTGAGAATCCAGCCTACAGAAATAATCCAAAATGCGTTGGTACAAATGCACTTTTTCAGAGAGACCTTCCTCTACTCTTCCTAAGTAAAATAGCCTACCCCATTATTCATATCTTTCCATCCTCTTAATCTTTTCATCATCTGTTTTCATAGAACTAATTAATAGTATGTGCTTATTTGCTTCTCTTGTCTGTTGCTTTCAGTAGAACATAAGCTCTCAAAAGGAAATAGGCCTTTGCTCGCCACCGTATTCCCAGCTCCAAGAATAGTAACTGACATAGAGTGGCCACTGAGTAAATACTTGTTGAATTAATTAATTTATTAAGGCACCAAGACACTCAGTGCAGCATTATTTGCATAGCGTATGTATAAAACAATGTAAAATCCAGCATTAGAATGGACTATAATGGTGAATATTATCCAGCCATAAAAAGCAACATTTACACTACTTACAAAAAAAGGATTATGAGATAATGTTAAGAAAAATAAACAGGCTACAAAATCATATATATAGTATCATCTTAACTATGTAGTAAAACAGAGCGTAGAAAAACTGGAAGGAAAGTAGAGAGATTGTGAGTGATTTTTCCTGCTTCTTTTACTAATAATTTTTTGCAACAAGGTCTCACTTTGTCACCCAGGCTGGAGTGCAGTGGCGCAATCATGGCTCGCTGCAGCCTCGACCTCCCAGGCTTGGGTGATCTTCCTACCTCAGCCTCCCGAGTAGCTGGGACCACAGATGTGTACCACCAGCCCCGACTAATTTTTGTGTTTTTGGTAGAGATGGGGTTTCACCATGTTGCCCGGGCTGGTCTTGAACTCCTGGGCTCAAGCCATCTGCTCACCTCAGCCTCCCACAATGCTGGGATTATAGGCATGAGCCACTGTGCCTGACCTTTCTTGCTTCTTTACACCATTCTGTGTTTCCCCAGTTTTCTTCAATGGTCAAACTGTACTTTGATAATTAGAAAAAAGTAAAGTAATGCCTTTTGCATGTTCTTACCTCCTCAGGCATAGATGAGGTTGACATCTTTAGGGCTTGCCTTCTGTATCAACTATATCCCTCTCTGAGCTCATAGGATAATGAATCTATGAAAGCAAAACTCATCTGAAACTTTCCAGGATGGCCTATCATAATCCATTCATAATGGTAAATTACTTCTGTCTGTTGAGGATGTATAGATGCCAGCCATAGATATTAGCTTGGATGACCCCATAGCATTCTGAAATGATGACAGGTGTCTCCAGAGATTCTCATCTGTCACTTTCAGAAATGGAAGCTTTTGCCAGGAAAGGAGAGAGAGTGGTTTTCACTAGCCACCTTGCCAGTTATACTTGGTGTTTTGTTTGGCTCCCTTTAGAGAGAATTGTTCATGGACTTAAAATGTAGAAAATGAAAATAAAAACAAAACAAACCAACCACAGACTCCCAAGAATGAAAACCTAGTGAGAGATAGCAGAATAGTGAGGTGATGAGGTTAGTCAGAGTACAGGTTAGCAAGAGCCTGTGGACATTGACACAAGCCAAGTCCCCCAGAACAGAAGGATTATTTTAAAAATTTGGATTGTGGAGGACCAGGAGCGGTGGCTCATGCCTGTAATCTCAGCACTTTGGGAGGCTGAAGCGGGCGGATAGTGAGATCAAGAGATCGAGACCATCCTACCCAACATGGTGAAACCCCATCTCTACTAAAAATACAAAAATTAGCTGGGTGTGGTGGTGCATGCCTGTAGTCCCAGCTACTTGGGAGGCTGAGGCAGAAGAATCACTTGAACCTGGGAGGCAGAGGTTGCAGTGAGCTGAAACTACGCCAGCCTGGCAACAGAGCAAGACTCTATGTCAAAAGAAAAAAAAAATCTGACTGTGAGTGCCAAGAGGAAAAAGCTCAATTCCAGGGTTGGCACCTTCATTGGAGAGCAGTTCTGGCTTGATGTGGGCAGGCAGATGTGGCAATCCGGTACCTATCAGGGGACTTGTTTCCAGTGGAACTGCGACTGCTCTCTCCCCTCCTTCCTCTCTTTCCTCCTTCCTGTACTGGAGAAGGAGCACTGAACAGGACAGGTTCACCTCTGAGGCATTTTCATTCCATAAAATACATACATACATGTAGTTTCAGAGGCTGATAAGTGCTAAGGAAGTCTATAAAACAGAAAATGAGGGTAGAAAATCATTATGGCGGTTGGGGACCAAAGAAGGTGACAAGGGAGCTGCAACTGAATAATGAGTTGATAATCACAAAGATCCTAGAAAAGAACATTCCAGACAGGGAAAAAAGCAGCAAATATAAAGGCCCAAAGGTAGGAACACTACTTGCATACTTGAGCAGCTGAAAGGCGGCCATGGAGCCAAGAAGGCATGAACAGAGAACATCTGGGTGTGGCATGAAGATGGAGGGATGTAGCCAGGGACCAGGTGATGTCAGGAGGTCCTGCTAGACCAAGGAGGTTGGGTATATTCAGGTTTGGCTTTGTCCATGGGAAGCCACAGGAGAGTGTAAAGCAGAGTGACATAATCATATTCTTAAAAGATCATTCAGGTTGCTATATAGAGAACATATGGCAGGACGGCAAAACAGAAGCTGGCAAGGCCATCAGGAGATAGTCCAGGGAAGAAATGGCAATGACTTAGGTTAGGCTAAAAAGAGAGACAAAGAGAAGCAGAGAGGTATAAGGCATTATTCTGAAAGGATTGTTGGCAAGAGTTACCGCTAGAGCTGATGGCATGTGGGGGTTGACGAATCATGGAAGAATCTTAGGCTTTTTCTTGAGCAAATGGTGCCATTTACTGATATGGAAACAATTAGGGGAAACAGCTTGGGATAGAGCTTAGAATGGAGCATGAAATTAAGAGTTCTGTTTGGGGTATGTTAAGTTTGCTATGCCAATTAAACCTTCAAGTAAAGACTCCCAGTAGAGTGGACCGTCAGATGTCCCACTTTGGCACTCAAAAGGGAAGTCATTTTGGAACCATTTGTGTATAGTACATCGTAAAGCCATGCACCTGAATGAAATCACCTGTTGAAAGAGAATAGTGTCCAGAGCTAAACAATGTCTGAAGGCTGGAAAGAGAAGCCAGGGAGGTAGGAGAAAAACTTGGAAGGAGTAGTGTCACAGAAAGCCAGGAAAGAAAGTGCTTCAGGCAGGAGGGAGCTGGTCAGCTGTTTCACTGACTGCATGTTGGTCAGGATAGACTAGGTTATGCTCTGGTAATAAATGAGCATAAAATATCAGTGGCACTTAATAAAATGTATTTTGGCTGGGCATGGTGGCTCACACCTGTGATCCCAGCACTTTGGGAGGCCAAGGTGGGTGGATCATCTGAGGTCAGGAGTTCAAGACCAGTCTGGCCAATATGGTGAAACCCTATCTCTACTAAATGTACAAAAATTAGCCAGGTGTGGTAGCAGGTGCCTATAATCCCAGCTACTCAGTAGGCTGAGGCAGGATAATCACTTGAAGCCAGGAGGCAGAGGTTGCAGTGAACTGAGATCGCACCATTGCACTCCAGCCTGAGCAACAAGAGCGAAACTTCATCTCAAAAAAAAAAAAATTAATAAAATGTATTTTTGTACATATTGCATGAATAATGTGGGCCAGAGAGGTAAGAGCTCTGACCCACAATCCCCAAAGACCCAGGCTGTTGGAGACTATGTCTGCGATGACCCCCATCACCAGAGTGAGGAAAGAGAGAGTATAGAGGCTCTCCAGTGCTTTAGCCAGGATGAAGCACATATCACTGCTGCTCACAGCCTGCTGGCCAGTAAGAGTTACATGCAGTTCCCTAAACTGATTGCTGTATCATTTACCAAGAGGCCAACTAAGATAAAAACAGAAAACTGACCACTGGTTTTGGCAATGCAGAGATCACTGGGGATCTTGAAGGGACATTTTCATTGGAGTAGGGGGCATGAAAGTTCTTTGGACTACCCTGGGCGAGAATAAGAGGTGAGGGAATTGAGAGGTGAATGTAGACAACTCTGTTGAGGTGTTTCCATGAAGAAGGACCAAAAACATTGAAAGATAACTGGAAGGTTAATGGGGTGAAGGGAGGATATTGTTAAGAGAGTATTTTTTTCCTCCCCCAAGTGTCTAAGTGTTCGTAAGTCTCCTACTCTGCCAGTCACATTATGAATGAATTGTCTTTTCTCCTCTCCCATCAGTGAAATCAAGGCCAGCAAACATGAATGTATTAACCTTCTGTTTGGTACCTACAAATTCAAATATATCTACGTTTAACTATAACCAATTCAGCATGAATTTTAAAATATGGCTTTGTGCTGCTGGAAATAATCTAATGGGGAAATTGTTCAGACAAAAGAGAAGGGATCAGGGAAGAAGGCCAGGAGAGAAGCTTCTCAACCACAGCCCGGGTGAAGGGGATGGGCTTTGATAAGATGATGGAGAATATTCTGTTGTTACCAGAGGGAAAGCTTGGACTACGGGTACACATGAGAGTCCACCAGAAGACGCGGTGATGGAAAGCCCCTGTCCTGTTGCATTTATTTTCTCAATGAGATAAGGTTGTTACTGTGGAATGAGCCTGGCTGGCGTGGTTGGGAAGCAGAGAACACAGAAACAGTAGAGGCAGCCTGACCATTTCAGCCACTGTCTCTCCCTACGTTGCTAACCCACAATTTGTAACTACCTTAAGAATTCTCCTACTGTGTTAAAGTAGTTCTTTCACTCTTAACAGATTGCTGCGGGTGGGTTTTTAGGTGACTCATTATTACTTATGATGATAATTATAACATTTTTACACTTTCGCTTTTTATAGTATATTCCACATTTACTCATTCATTCTGTCAGAGACTTAAATAAATGATTCATGGCTGCCACATTTTCTTTATTTTTATTGTAAAATATATGCACAAAAAAACTACATTAGAGACATACATACAGTTTAACAAATAACACTTTCAAGAAAAACACTTTTAGCCAGACACAGTGGCTCATGCCTGTAGTCCCAGCACTGTGGGAGTCCAAGGTATGTGGATCACCCGAGGTCAGGAGTTTAAGACCCGCCTGGCCAATATGGTGAAACCCCGTCTCTAGTAAAAATATAAAAATTAGCCAGGCATGGTGGCAGGTGCCTATAGTCCCATCTACTCAGGAGGCTGAGGCAGGGAGAATCACTTGAACCCAGGAGGCAGAGGTAGCAGTGAGCCGAGATCATGCCATTGCACTCCAGCCTGGCAAGAAGAGCAAAACTCTGTTGGAAAGAAAGAGAGAGAGAGAGAGAGAGAGAGAGAGAGAGAGAGAGAGGGAGGGAGGGAGGGAGGGGGGAGGGAAGGAGGAAGGGAAGGAAGAAAAACTGGAAGGAAAAGAAAAACAATTTCACTGGAGATCTCTCCTTCTGGCTCATTCATTCAGACAACAAAGCTTGTTTGGAGTGCCCACTGTGTCCCAGGCAGTGAGCTTGGAGCTAAAGTTCACCCAAGGTATTTCCAGGCAGAGACCCACTAAAGTCTTCCACAGGCTTGTCAGGCAGTTCTCCCTCCGTCCTTCAAATGATTGAAGATCTCCTTTAGTGTGACAGCAGGCTACTCTGTGATTCCTGTTCAGTGGTTGGGGAATGAAGATAGGACTTGGAGGCAGAAGCCATGGGTCGAGTGCTGGTTTCAGCTACTAGCTGTGTACCCTGGATCTGCCATTTACATTGCTCTAAGTTTTAGGCTCCACATCTATAAAACAAAGCACATAATAAGTGTGGTGTCTGGTCCTAGTGGCCACTTGAGCCTGAATGACCCCGGTAGCCAAAGGAAATCCCTGAGGTCCTGCCAATCTCCATGCCAAGCCCTTCACTTGGTGGGATCCTCCCCATCCCTGTGGATTTGCCATTCTATTTCCTATGCAGGAGTAACACCGACCCCCTTTCCTCTAGCTCCTGCTTCTTGGTGCTTCTAAAACCTGCCTCAGGAGAAATATTCCCTGAGAAATCCTTCTCCAATCTGATCACCAGCTCCTCTGCTCTCCCCAGTCATCTGCACCTTTTGAACCATGTGCATTGTCTGTCTGCTTCACCTGCTTTTTAACATAAGCTTTGACCTTCCCGTGCCCTCAATGCTGAGCTAAATTGTATGGTCAAGGACAATAGTTCTTTTACTTATTTCCAACTAACCATAGAAAAGGGTGTCAATAGAGTAGATATTCAGTACTTATTAACAAGTACTGATCTGTTTCACCAGTTGACTGAGCCCGAATGAATAAACAAATGTTATATTTAAACAATAAAATGCTTTCCAGAGAAGAAGCTATTAGGATACAGAGAGGTCAGAGGGGAAATGATCACCTCCTGGATCCTTCTTGCCTCTTTTCACCACTGTTTCACTGGGGGATGGGAGTTTCTTCTCCCCAAAGCCCACATTATTAGAATCTGGGCCCTGCCCCTTCATCTTCTCTGTAGTTACCCCCCACCCCCCAACTCCAATCCAACCACCATTTCAAGTGTATAACCCATTTAATTTGGAGACTGCTCAGAGTACAATCGCTGTACAGATTGGGGAAAGAGAATTACTGTATTTAATCGAACCTAACAGAGTTCTCTAACCAAAAAGTCATTAATGGCAGAGTCGAGGCTTCACTACAAGCCAGTCAATTCTTCACTTTACCCTGCTCCTTAACCCAGCCCCTGGGCTCTCAGCTGATGTAACTCCTCCCAGGTGTCTGGTACCTTCCCTAGTTTCCTGTTACAAAGATCTCCAGCTCTTGTGAACTGCAAATTGTTGGGTTTTGGTCCACATTCCAGCTCACAACCCTCCAAAAATTTCCCTTTTTTCTTTACCTTCCCTGACCGACTAACCCTTAGGTCTGGCATCAGTGGTTTGCTGGTATTTATGAAATCATTTCTAGTTGACAAATGATTTTTACTTAGCAGCACAGCATGCAAAAGTTGCGTTTTGGAAAAAGTTACACTCATAGAAACAGAGAGTAGAATGGTAGTTGCCAGGGGCTGGAGTTGGGGCAAACGAGATGTTGAGCCCCAACATCTGAGGCTCTAATGCACAGCATGGTGACTGTAGTTAATACTGTATTATATCCATGAAATTTGCTAAGAGAGATCTTAAGTGTTCTCATCACAAAACAAAACAGCAACAAAAAAAAAGCAGGTAACTATATAAGTTGATGGTTGTGTTACCTACCTTGATTGTAGTAATTATTTACAACATATTCCTGTATCAGATCATCACACTGTAAACCTTAAATATATACAATTTTGTTTGTCAATTATGCCTCAGTAAAGCTGGGTGGCACGTGCAGAAATAAAGGTTCCATTTCCGAAAAAAAGAAAAAGAAAAGGAAGGAGGTTTTGGAGTCAGACATAGCTAGGATATAGTTAGGGCTTTGCCACTTACTAACTGTTGACTTGGAGTCACTTTTAAGTGACTTTCAACCTCAATAACCTTGCCAGCTAGGCAAACAACTACCTAGTTGACTAAGTCATTGTAAGAATTAAATAAGACAACATATGTAATGCCTCTAGTACTTACAAAGTTCTTAATAAGCATTAGCTTTCCATCACCACCTTAAGAGTTTTTGTGAAGATTAATTTAATTAATATTTGTGAAATATGTAACAGTGCCTGTCATATGGAAGGCACACAAAAACCAAATTCCCCCTTCCTTTTTTCCCCAAAACATGAACATAAGCATGTCTAAACTCCATTTTGCATCTACTTACTTACAAGCTAGGGAAACAGAATTTTACTTAAATCCATACATATTTCAGGGAAGGGGTATTTTTTTGCTACTTAGTGAGAATGCAGTTCTTTAATTCTCTTTTTTAAAATGTATGAAAATTGGCCAGGCGTGGTGGCTCACACCTGTAATCCCAGCGCTTTGGGAGGCCGCGGCAGGTGGATCACTTGAGGCCAGGAGCTCAAGACCAGCCTGGCCAACATGGTGAAACCCCATAGCTACTAAATATACAAAAATTAACCAGGTATGGTGGTGCACACCTCTGGTCCCCGCTACTTGAGAGGCTGAGGCACAAGAATCACTTGACCCTGGGAGGCAAAGTTTGCAGTGAGCCAAGATTGCACCACTGCACTCCAGCCTGGGCAATAGAGCAAGACTCTGTCTTAAATAAAAAAATAAATAAAATTAAATACATGATAATAAATGAGTCTATAGTGAATCCATTCCTAATTTAGGCATAGATAGAAAATTTGCCTCATTTTTTAGACAACAGGACACATCAACAATGCTTTAATCACTGCCTCTGAAGCACAGGCTGACACAAGAGCTAATCTCTTTGGGGTGGAAGCCACTCAACAGGACCCTGTGAACCATGGCCTCTGGAAGCAGTCAAGGACATCTGAGACTCAGGGAATCCTGTGTTCTGTAGAATCTGGAGCCTCTTTCTAAGCTGAAGAAAAGTGCTTCCTTTCTGTTCAGGGAGCTGTCAGTCAACCTACAAAGAATTCAGACACACGTGTTCTTCCACTCAGATTCCCAGGATTGGTCCAAATACTGAGCCTGGAATTAGACATCCAGGCTCTTTCAGTGCTGCCACATCTATGGGCTAAAATCAATAGAAAAGACTCACTAGGTCCAGTTTGGCCTGGCAGCAGGAGCCATAGCGTGCTGTCTTATTTAATGGAAACGTTGCTGGCCTCCAGATTCCTAAGCTGGCTCTAAAACACAGAACTACCAGCATGACCAGGCTGCTTTCCAAGCTCAGTGCCTGCGTCTGTCCACGGATTTCTATAAGAGCCCATGTGGGCACTTTGTCCTGGATGAGAACACTTACAAAATAAAAACTCCAGAGATGCTGGGATAGGAAAATGAGTGTTTTCTGCAGATGCTCTTGAAGACTACTATTTAAATGTCTTTTGTTATTGCTGGCAATCAGAAACGACCTCAGAGTAGCTGCCATTGTTTTAGGGGCTCCAGGCCTGTCCACTCCCTTGGCACGCCAGACCTTTCTTCACCTGCTCAAGGGAAAGTCCAGGAGACAGCCACAGCAGGTGGGTGAATCAGATGCAGTCACCAAGATGGAAGGAAAACACAACTTGCCTTGAGCACTGCCCCCTTCATTCCACCCAGCCCGTGTTGTCTGCACTGCTGGGCCTGTGTGGGTTGCTCATGGGATGTGTGATTTCTGGCATCAGGAGTCAGGAACCCATTGATTTATTTAGATGTGGTGCCACCATTGGGTGGGTCTCCTAAGGTTTATGTGGCTTTCCACTTCAGATTTTCCCTTCGCTCTCCTCCCTACAGCCACTGCCAAGCCTACCATGCTTCAGCCTGGTCCAAGCCAGCCCTAAGAAACTACTAATTATAGTTTCCTTTGACATCTTTCATGTGGCTACTTAAGAAACGCCAAGGCAAGTCCTAATCTGAGGGCTTTAGCCCAGGTGATATTATTTGAGTTGAACATAGCCCTTTAACCTCAAAGCCTTGGGGCACTAGCCCATTCCAGAAATTGTCAATCAAGAGGAGGAGGTAGGTTGAGAGACTGTCCTTGGTCACCCCAAAAGATCTAATCTCTGGTCTTCACATCTGCAGTCACTTTGGCCGTGGCTTTTTTTCTTCCCCTCATCCTCAGATTTCATACCCTGCGGTACCCGCCCAGCAACCCCTCAAATTGTAGCTGGGCTCCACCAGGCCCTTTAAAGTTAGCAGAACCATGACAGATGGCTCTGCTTGCTGTGGTGACCTCCATCACCCTGGAGGTGGAAAACACGAATACAGGGCTCCTCAGTGATACAGGCATGCTAGAGCATGATGTTGCTCTCCTGGGGAGACCATCTGCATGTCAGTTCCTAAAGCAATGGGACCAGGTGGCACAGGAATGATGACAGTAACAGTAAATGATGACATTTGCTATTATCAAATGGCAATTGGTTAGTAATCTGGAAGAGCTTCTATGCCAGGGATGATTGACTGGCAGAGGCTGCTGAAAAGCTGTGCTGAGAACTCTAATGCTATGATTGGTTTCCCAGGAAAGAATGCTGGGGTTGGTCAGCTATGTCTTCTAGGAGTACGAAGAGGGAAAGTGATAACATAGGGGCTGCGTATTCAACATCCTTGTCTTTCATGAACCTTCCAGAAACTCCTCCTTCTTAAATCACAAGCATCCTTATTGGGGGTGGAGGAGAGTAAAGACACTATCTCCACTGTCCCATCTAATCTCTCTGGGGGATGGCTCATTACTCTTATAAGATCCGCTAGCCCACCCCGCCACCCATGCATTCCATGCATGTATTCAGTCCAGTGTCAGCGCATCCTTGGCTCTCCATTGTCGAAGCTGCTGGCTTGTCCTGCACCTGAGTTTCTGGCTGAAGCCACCATTTCCTCTCTATGCCCCTGGAGACATACAGCATCACTCTCAAGAGTGTGGGCCCACTGACCTTCCCTCTGACCTTCCTATACCTCTTGACCTTTATATTTCATGCTGCAGCGCAATAGATTGTCCCTTCCTCAGCTCTGCCTCATCTCTCTTCTAAATACTTCTTTCCTTTTCCTCCCATCAGCCTGTTCATTCTACTTTCTCTGCACATTCAGGCACCTCAGTTCTCTCGGACTGAAGAACAGAAGGGAGAGAAGATCAACGGGATGATGAACGGTGAGAGGGGGGTGGATTCTAAGGAGACAGGGGTTTGGAACACACTGGAATGGAATTCCAGGGATGGAATGCTCTTCTCATTATTTATGTGAGGATATTTTTATCTATTTCACCCAAGTCAACACTTACCAAGAAATTTCACTTCAGATAGAAGGTCATTTCAGACACCATACAAAAAACACACTCGATCCCTGCCCATTGCTTCTCATTGTTGTTGCACCTCCAGATTCTACACATTGTAGGTATTTATCCTATTGTGGCATCACAGCCATTCCCTTAACCTTCAGTTTAAAGCACTTCCACTATTGAGCCGCAGAGTATAATCATCCTTCCATATGATTCCCACTGTGAATCATCAGCTTCCTTCCTGCCTTACCACTGCGTGTCCCCCACCCGGCTCTGAGCCTTCTCCTGCTTTTAGTCCCCAAAGTGTGTTCCAAACCCCCGTCTCCTTGGAATCCACTCCCACTCACTGTTCATCGTCCCCTGCTGGTCTTCTCTTCCCTCTCTTCTTTAGTCAGAGAGAACTGAGGCCCCATATGAGTGAATATCTCCCAAGGAAAATATATTTTTGGCTCTGACTAGGAAATCATTTTTCAGCATGAATAACACAACTCTCTCCATCATTTTACTTTTGTCAATTTTTGAGCAATAGCTTAAGCAGCAGTAGGTTGTTTGGGAGCAGCCAGGAAAATAAGCTCTGGCCCACGTACCCCAGACTAAAGGAAATCAGACAGTAGGCCCAAAGGCAATAGCATAAACTCTCCACTTCCGATGTTTTTTCTTTCCATTTGGTTTCCATGGGACCCTGTGTTGGAGATGGGGAGGGCTTCCCAAAGTACCAAATTGTATTCGTTAGCAAAATAAGGAACTGACTTTCAGGTTGACACACACACACATACACACACACACACACACAAAGAGAACATTAAGAAGTGGGTAAGGGACTGGTACACAAGAATCTGGATGCCTAATGTTTTCAGAAACCCAACCCAGAGGCTGATTTTAAAAGCCCCTTGTTGACTAACATGTCTACCTAAGTGCTCTTTGATCATGATCAAAATTCAGAAGAGGTTACACCTTTGGGACTTGTAAATATTTTCCATCCAGCTCACAACCCAAATTGCAATGTCGTGTTTTGGAGACGAAGACTCAGAAATTCCTCTCCTTTAGGTTTTAAATGGTTCTGTAACTCAGCAAGCCAGCAGGCTTCTCTTAATCATTCACATATTCAGGGATCCAGTGCTGGGACCTGGGATTAAAATTCACTAAAAGCAAACAACTAACAAATGAGCTCTAGAAATGAACATGGCAAGTTCCCAAGGTCCTCAGCTCTGATGAGGAGCTGAGTCACAGACTAAACAAAGTTGGGAAGAAGATAAAGTATATGTCTTTGCAGTACCTCTTAGCTCATTGTCAATAAATTGTGGAATTTTTCTTTGTTAGCACTAAAATAATGATACCTTCAAGAGTATAGTCTTGTGTCACTTAACAACTGAGATATATTTTGGAAATGCATTGTTAGGTGATTTCATAATTTTGTGAACATCATAGTGTATACATAAAGAAACCTAAATGGTATAGACTACTACACACCTAGGCTAGATGGGATAGACTAATGCTCCTCAGCTACAAACCTGTATAGCGTGTTACCATACTGAATACTGCGGGAAATTGTAACACAATGGTAAGCATTTGTGTATCTATACATAGAAATGGTATAGTAGTAATGCAGTATAAAACATAAAAAAAACACCTGGATAGGGCAGTTACCATGACTGGAATTTGAAGGATTGAAAGTTCTTCAGTCATTGAGTGGTGAATCAGTGAGTGGTGAGTGAGTGTGAAGGCCTAGGACATTACGGTACGCTATTATGGACTTTATAAACACTGTACACTTAGGCTACACTAAATTTATTTTTTCTAATATTTCTTCAATAATAAATTAACCTTAGCTTACTATAACTTTTTTATCTGTAAATTTAATTTTTTAACTTTTTAACTTTGTAGTAACACTTAGCTTAAAACACAAACACATTATATAGCTGTACAAAAATATGTTTTCTTTATATCTTTATTCTATCAGCTTTTCCCCATTAAAAAATCTTTTTTAACCTTTTAGACTTTTTGTTAAAAACTAAGACACAAATACACACATTATCCTAGGCCTTCAGTGTCGGGCCATCAGTGTCACTGTCTTCCACCTCCACACCTTGTCCCACTGGAAGGTCTTTAGGGGCAATACCACACATGAGCTGTCATCTTCTATGATAACAATGACTTCTTCTGGAATGCTTCCTGAAGGACCTGCCTAAGGCTTTTTTTACAGTTAACTTGTTTTTTATAAGTAGAAGAAGTACACTCTAAAATGATGATAAAAAGTTTAGTATAGGCCAGGCGCAGTGACTCACACCTATAATCCCAGCATTTTGGGAGGCCAAGGCTGGTGGATCACCTGAGGTCAGGAGTCTGAGACAAACCTGGCCAACATGGTGAAATCTCGTCTCTACCAAAAATACAAAAAAGTACCCAGGCATAGTGGCGAGCACCTGTAATCCCAGCTACTTGGGAGGCTGAGGCAAGAGAATTGCTTGAACCCAGGAGGCAGAAGTTGTAGTGAGCCAAGATTGCATCACGGCACTAAAACCTGGGCAACAAGGGGGAAACTCTGTCAAAAAAAAAAAAGTGTAGTATAGTATAGTAAATACATAAAACAATAAAATAGTCATTTATTATCGAGTATTATGTACTGTACATAATTGTATATGCTATATTTTTGTACAACTGGTATCACAGTCGGCTTATTTATACCAGCATCACCACAACCATGTGAGAAATGTGTTGCATTATGACATTACGACAACTATGACACCATATGGGACCACCGTTGTACATGCAGTTCACCACTGATTGACATGTCTTTATGTGGGGTAGGACTGTAGTTGCATTTTTATAAAAGCTTCTTGGAGTTGGAATTCATGTTGAATGGTGGACCAGTAAGTATGGTGACATGTAGTGGGAAGAAGATGGTGTTGAATTTCTAAAATCATACCATGTAGGAGTTAAAACTGCCCAGTAGCATGGTGGCAGAGAGAGAGAGAGAGAACAATGGGTACATGCTTCATTTTTCACAGCATCACAATATGCTATACCAGAAGGAAAGACAGTAAGCATCTAAAGCATTTTTCATTCATTCATTCATTCATTCATCATTCAGAAGATATTTTGTGTGTCAAATATACTATAGTGCTCCTGTGTGCCAAATATTTTCTGGATTCTAGAAATATTGCTGCAAACAAAACTGACAAAAATCCTTGCTTTTATTCAAATTGGAAAAGAGGAAGTCAAAGTATCGCTATTTGCCAATGTTATGATCTTATGCCTAGAAAACCCTAAAGACTTCTCTGAAAGATTCCTAGAGTTGATAAATGAATTCAGTAAAGTCTCAGTTTACAAAATCAGTGTACACAAGCCAGTAGTACTGCTTACACCAACAAGGACCAAGCTGAGACTCAAATCAAGAACTCAATCCCTTTTATAATAGCTACAAAAAATATAAAATACCTAGAAATACACATAACAAAGTAGATGAAAAATCTCTACAAAAAGAACTACAAAATACCATAACACAAGCAAATTGAAAAACATCCCATGCTCATGAGTCAGAATAATTAATGTTGTGAAAATGACCATACTGCCCAAAGTAATCTACAGATTCAATGTAATTCCTATCAAAAGACCAATGTCACTTTTCACAGAATTAGAAGAAAAAAAAAACCCTAAAATTTATATGGAATCAAAAAAAAGAGCCTGAATAGCCAAAGCAATCCTAAGCAAAAAGAACAAATCTGGAGGAATCACATTACCTGATTTCAAATTATACCACAAAGATATAATAACCAAAACAGCACGATACTGGTATAAAAGTAGACACACAGACCAATGGAACAGAATAGAAAACACAGAAATAAAGCAAATACTTAACAACCAACTGATCTTTGACAAAGCAGACAAAAATATACACCGGAGGACACTATATTTAATAAACGGTGCTTGGAAAACTGGATAGTCACATATAGTAGAATAAAACTGGATCCATATCTCTCACCATATACAAAAATTAACTCAAGCTGGATTAAAGACTTAAATCTAAGACTTGAAACCATAATAATTCTAGAAAAAAAATAGGAAAAACTCTACTGAACATTGGACTAGGCAAAGAATTTATGACTACTACCCTAAAAGCAAATGCAACAAAAACAAAAATAAATAAATGGGGCCTAAAGAGCTTCTGCACAGAAAAATAAGTTATCGACAGAGTAAACCAACAACCTACAGAATGAAAGAAAATATTTGCAAACTATGCATCTGACAAAGGAGTAATATCCAGATTCTACAAAGAACTCAAGCCAATCTGCAAGAAAGAAACAAATAATCCTATTAAAAAGTGGGCAAATGGCATGAACAGACAGCTCTCAAAAAAACATACAAAAATAGCCAACAAACATGCAAAAATACTCCACATCATTAATCATCAGGGAAATGCAAATTAAAGCCACAAGGAAATACCATCTTACCCCAGCCAGAATGTTCATTAATAAAAAGTCAAAAAACAATAGATGTTGGCACAGATGTGGTGAAAAGGGAATGCTTATACTCTGCTGGTCAGACTGTAAATTAATACAATTTCTATGGAAAACTATATGGAAATTTCTCAAAGAACTAAAAGTAAATCTACCACTTGATCCAGCAATCTCACTACTGAGTATCTCCCCAAAGGAAAACAAGTCATTATGTAAAAAATACACGTGCATGCATATGTTTGTCACAGCACAATTTACAATTGAAAAGATACGAAATCAACTCAAGTATCCATGATAAAGAAAATGTGGTGTATATATATACCATGGATTACTACTCAGCCACAAAGAAGAACAAAATAATATCTTATGCTGCAACTTGGATGGAGCTGGAGGCCATTATCCTAAGTAAAGTAACTCAGGAAGAGAAAACCAAATGCCACATATTCTCACTTATAAGTGGGAGCTAAGCTATGGGTATGCAAATGTGTACAGAGTGGTGTATAATAGATATTTGAGACTCAGAATGGGGGAGGTTGGGAGGGGGGTGAGGGACGAAAAACTACCTATTGGGTATTGGGTACAATGTACACTGCTTAGGTGATGGGTACATTAAAATCCTATACTTCACCACTATACAATCATCCATGTAATCAAAACACCACTTGTACCCCTAAAGCTATTGAAATTTTTAAAAAAAGTTTAAATACCTGCCCTCATGGAGCTTATAAATTCTAGAAATAATAATAAAACATATTAACAGATGAAGTAAACTATGCAAGTGGTAAAAAAAAAATGTGATTCTGTTTTTCTGTGATACTGTAAAAATAAATCAACATTTTAGATAGGCATTAATAAGAGTATGATCTCATGGGTAAATCTACTATTAATATTACCAGGTCATTTTGAGCCCCACCACCTCACCCTCTCTGTCAGGCCTACTTTCCATGGAAAAACTGATCTAAGAGCAGATCTGACTGCCTCTAAAAGGTGGGTAGTTTTCACTCCTTTATAATCACGTATTTATCTATGCCTCAGTTTCCTCATCTATAAAATGAAATTAACAGAGATCATAGAGAAGTTTAACTGAAATAATGTGTAAGAAAGCACATGATACTATGCTTGGTATAGTGTATATAAGAAATTCATTTTTTAATGAACTAGAGATCATTTCTATTGGATGGCAGAGCCACCTGTATTAATCAAGTTGGCTTTTTAATTGGCACTCCATCTCTGCCCCCTCCACCTGGGATCTTCTTTCATGTTTTCTCCACCTGGGAAACGCTGCTCCATCCTTCAGGATCCTTCCAGATGAAGTTCCCTTGCTCTCTCGGCTTGCAGTCTTCTCCCACTCTCCCAGAGAGTTCCTGCCTCCCTCCCTTCCTCCCTGACCCCGGTGCTGGACACATGCTTCTCTACAGCAAGCAGCAACCTCCATTGTAAATATTTGTTCACTTTTCTTTCTCCCTTACTGGACTTTGAATTCTAAACACAAGGATCAAAGCTTTGATGTTCAACTGTACATCTCTGTCACATGCCTAGCACAATGCCTAATATAAATAAATACTTCTTGAGAGAATAAATAAATAGATGATTGTCTCATTAGCGAGGTAAGCTTTTAATCACTCTTTTTGCTCCTTTGCTCTTTCTCTTTCAAATGCATACAGTGCATGCTGAGAGGCAGGAACTTGCCATAGGTGAAAGAGCCTGTTTCTGCATCCTCAGAGGGAAAAGGAAGTGATTTCTTCAATAAATAAAAAGCTATTTATTAACTTTGCAGCTGATCCCAAATTGGGGTGCTAAATGGTATATTAGTGAAATCCAAAGGAGCTGCATGTGGGCTCCGAACATGCAGAATGGGGATGGATAAGGGTAGGGCCAGGCTGGGACCTGGGCTCACACACTGGAGCTGTCCGTGAGTTCTTCCCATGAGCCTCCCTCTGTGGACCTCAGCCTTGCTCCAAGTGGTGGCCATGAAGTCTCTGCAGGTATCCCGGACTTGCCTCGCCTCTTTGCCTTCCGGCTATGCTTCAGCCACCTCACCTTGGCCTCCCTGAGTGGACACTTAGGAAGCCAGCTGATAATACTATAGCCATCTTTCTAATGTCCTTCACCTGTGGTCCCCACAATCAAAGAACTCCAACTCCAGAATACCTTGTCGGTGATAGAAGGAAAACCCATGTTATGTTCCTGATGGTAAGCCCTTGGCACTGCAGGACCCCTAAGTGCCTTTTAAGTCACCAAGAGTAACTTCCAATGTAACTTTCCCATAATGTGTACTTTATTCCATTTTAAGTCTCTGAAAGTCGGCAATGCATGTAGAATATGTTATGCTACTGGCCCCGTGTTTCTCAGCAGGACCTTCAAGACTGTACACAATGATCCCAAGCTGCCTGCGCTTGTCCCCTCTGCGCTTTCCACGTCCTTTCTGCTCCTCACGCCCAGGCCCCAGTGCACCTTGGGGAAGGCGTGTTTCATGTTGTTTTGTGTTTTCACATTGTCATTTACTTTTGTGTTGTTGGTTGTTGGGAATATAGTTAGTCCTGGTGGGCTGCTCAGTGCATTGTATGTTCTCCCAGGAGCGACTCCTGTCACATTGCCATGGGCTCTGGCATGGCTCTTTCCACCCAGCTGTCAGTTCACACTGTCAACTCTGCAAAGAAAGCAGAGCCTGGGAGGGAAGGGCCTGTGAACCCTTCTTCCCTGCAGCTTTTTGAGCAACCTTTCACTCCCCACCCACACAACTTTTTCACCCCCCACTCCCCAGCACCTTCTCTGTTGGTAGAAGCCTGCTCATCAGCTCCCCTGCGGGAGGCAATTTAGGGATCCTCCAGACAGGCTCCAGTGTGGTCTCTGTGTTGCTTTCCTCTTCCCTAACTCCAGTCCAAAGTCTCATGTCCTCTACTGTCTCTTATAATTTTATTATGTAGCAAAAGGCATGCACTGTTAGAACTGGGTGCAGACCCGGACAGGGGAGAGGTGTGGAATTAATTCGCTGGCTCCTGGGGGGCTCTGCTGGTGAAATGTTCCCCTCGATGTCTCTCATGCATCAGGGATCATCTTTCCACATCTCACACAAGCGGATTCCCAGGCCTACCCAATTCTAAAGTGTGCAAAGCAGATGTGGAGACAAAGCTGAGTCGTGCCCATTTGCTTCTGATCGGAAAAGGGTGGGGTGCCTTTGTGTGCCTCACCATTTAGACATTCTTCATGGTGCTATTTTTATCAACAGTAATCGTTAAATTAGTGTCAGATGGGCTAGTCCAGTTACTCACCCTTAGGATGGGTGATGGGACTCAGAGAGTTTTTTCCAGGCAAGAGGAGATGTGGTAAGTGGCCCATTTGAAAGCCTCTGCGGATCCCTTGGCCTCAGAGTGAGCCTCACTAGCCCTGGACTGTGTTCCCACAGTCCAGGTTCAGCACCACCCAGCTTCATTCTCAACCTGATTAGTTTAACAGATGTGTGTTGAGCACCTTCTAAATGCCAAATGTTGAACAAGACACTAGGATTCACCAAAAGAAAAAAGAGCTATTATCTCTTCCGCCTGAGAAACATACATTTCACCAGAAAGGATGGTCACGTGAAGTAGCAGTGTCCAGTGGGCTGTGTGAGTTATAGGTGTATGATAAGGAACACGGTGGAAAGAGTGTTCTGCCTGGGCTTTGTCAAAAGCTTCACAGAGGTAGAGCTACGGGATAAAGACATGGGAAAAGCCCTCTCAGGCAAAGAAACCAAGGTCAGAAGCATTAAAAAAAAAATGGTTCTGTAGACACATCCAAAATCCAGCTGCAAATTCAGCTCTCACTGAGGGGTCCCAGGCACACATCTGCACTGACCCTCACTCCAGGAGGTGGTAAGGAGGAGAGCTTGGTCCTGGGTATACTGACCCTGGGTTCCAGAAGTTGAAGCAGTAGCAGGGCCCAGGAGTGAAGGTTGGCCTTTATTGGCAAAGGCGATACAGGATATTGAAGTTAGATATGACCTAGGGACCCCTGCTATGGTCAGCTCATGGGTCTTGTGATTGAGAACCTAACTCCTGAAGAAGAGCCGCGACCCCTCAATAACCACAGGAAACAAGAATGAATTGTTAAACAGAATTTTCTAGATGCCATCTTTCAGTCTGGATTATAATTCTTTTAACTAAATGCCTGGAAATTCAACAGAATAACAAAATAGGGCATAACAGGGAGAAATGTGGCACTGAATGATGGCAAGAAAGTGCATTTGCAGACGTCCTCGGCAATCCAGGGCCTGGCACTCTGGTTTTCATTTCCTCTGAGCAGATGTTCCAAACCCCACCCCCCACGAGTCACATGGCTGTGCAGGCATAGTCCTGGCGGGGTGCAGCGGGTGGTGCTGGAAGGGCCTCCTCGGCTGGTTGGTGGCCAGCTGGAAGAGCCTGGGGCCACCTGTCTGGTCAGAGCCTCTCTGCTGTGGGCTTCTTGGAGCCAGGGCTGGTTTTGTGGTCTGACTAAAGTGACAATGAAATTAATAGGATCCTGATGCTGTGACTGAGGCCATTTCCCTGTGTCTCCAAACAGGAATGAGAGAGGAAATGTCATTGGGACGCCAGGAGGCCTTTGAAATCTTCAAGAGGGACCACGCTGACAGTGTTACCATCGATGACAACAAGCAGATTCTGAAACAGAGGTAAGACTGTCTCAGAGAGCAGCTGGCCCTCCGAGGCTCAGCCCGCCCAGCCTAGAGGAGATTTGCTATGCCGTCCTTCCTAATCTGCCCAGCCTAACTTTTACAAGAAAGGCATAATGTTTATTCAGTTTCACATTTAATTATGTCCAGCCTGGTACAAGTCTCCTTCAAGTGTGAGCCTCATCATCTCAGTACTATTCAGATAAGCAACTTTAGGGCAGGGTCTGCTACTGACAGTATCAACGTGATCTACAGTTCTCACATCATGCATTCATTCTCATCAGCTTGTACTCTATCTGTGTCTTACTGTTCCAAAGGAGGGGGAAAAACAATCTATGGGCCAAATTATATTCTTAGAACTGCAGGCACTCCAGCTTTTCTGGAGAGCAGTCCTGTACTTCTTAGTCAAAGAAAATATGTGCACATCTTGTGCCCCAGAGGCCTTTGGTGCCTTCTCCAGGCCAAAAATCAGAGCAGGCAGGATTATCTGCTGACATGTTGTCAGAGAGGGCTGTGTTCTGGACCCCTTCAGAAGAAACTTCCTTAGAGGTATATCATTTATTTTAGCTAGTCTGAGAGGTATACACATATCCTGAAGCTGTACCAAACAGAAACTCTATCAGATGTAGGGGTCTAGAGCTCAGAAGAAAGAGTGAACTCTCATATGTCACATGGGACTCTGGATCCTAGTACACAGTAAGTTTTCAAGAATTATTTGTTGAATTAAAATGAGATCCAGGTTTCAGAGTCATATGACAACTCAGGAAGCCTAAGAAGTAGATGAGCTCTCAGGAGGACATGTGGCAGTGCAAAGGCGGAAAGAGGAGAGCCATAAGGGAAGGGACAAAAGGAAAGGGAAAGGAGGCCATGGTGGAGACCAAGAAGAAGCAGAAAGAAGATGGGGAGAACCAGGAGAAAATAATGTCCTGAGAGACAAGTCAAGGGGAGAGCCAGCTCCAAGAAGAAGCAGATTGTCAGTAGTGTCAGATGTGACAGAGAAATAAGCAGGAGGGAGTCGGGAAGTGCACAGAGGTTTGGCAACTAGAAAGCCATCAGCTGGACTGTGGGGCATGGAGGACTGAGTAAGAAGAAATGTCATTGCATTCAAAAAACTGGTGATGGATGAAAAATATAATTTTTTTTTTTTGAAATGGAGTCACAATCTGTGGCCAGGCTGGAGTGCAGTGGTGTGATCTTGGCTCACTGCTACCTCCACCTCCCGTGTTCAAGTGATTCTCCTGCCTCAGCTTCCTAAGTAGCTGGGACTACAGGTGCACACCACCACACCTGGCTAACTTTTTGTATTTTTAGTAGAGATGAGGCTTCACCGTGTTAGCCAGGATGGTCTCCTGATCTCATGATCCGTCTGCCTCGGCCTCCCAAAGTGCTGGGATTATAGGCATGAGCCACCACATCCGGCTGAAAAACATTTTTAAAAAGAACAAAGAGAGGTAGCTTAAGTAGAAGGGAAGTTGGTTTCAGGTTGGGAAAGAATTGGCTAAGATTATAGGCCACAGAATAAGCCAACGGTAAAGAGAGAGGTAAAGAAACAATGGGAAAAGCTGACCCAGCAAGGCCCCTGGAAAATGGGAAGGTAAGGAATAACAGCTGGGGGAGGTTAGCCCTGGAAGGGAGCAAGAATGAAAAAACAAATCAAGATGGGGCTGACATTGGCACATTGAGAAGAGGAGGGAGAAAATTAAAGAGGATGTCAGTTTTCTCTGTGAAAAAGAAGTTGAGGTAGAGTAAGAGACTTGAGGGTGGTAATGAAGGTTTAATACAGCAGCCACAGGGGATGGGAAAGAAGACCGACCGGGAAGAAGGAAAAAGAAAGGCAAAAAGAAAAGCAAACAACGATGAGGGTCGAGGGCCCAGCCTAGACTATCATCATGGCTTTTACACTGTAGCAGGTTGCAGATCTCAGCTCATTCAGGAATCCAGGGAAGGGAATGGGAGTATTTGGCTCTGTGTATAGAGCGCAGTCCAGCCCTTCCTAGTCAAAAGAACTACATGCTTCCCGCTGTGACCCAGCAATTTCTCTTCTAGGTATATTTCCCAAGAAGTTCTTATGCAGGTTTGTAAGGGGACGTACACGAGGCTGCTGTGAGCATCCTTGGCTGTTCATAGCCAAGGAGAGTTGGAAATGTGCTGAGTATCCATCACTGGGGCAGCAGACACGTAGAATAATGGGGCTGCCTCATGAAGCAGGATGCAGCAGGTGGGAGTAATGGACTAGATGTGTGCATACCAATTAACATAGATCTTAAAAGCACAGCATTGAGTAGCAGCACATCATTCAGATGAATTACAAACAGATCCACAGAAAGCAAAGAAAAGCATGCAAACAAAGAGATATACTTTATCAAAAAGGGATACTCTATGAGTCCCAGATAGACTTTAGCATATTTTACCCACAAGAATGGGAACAGGGCATGGGGACAGAAAGGGATGAATGAGTAAACAAATAAAACAAGGGGGTGGGGAAGAAAATAAAGTGAATCCAGTGAAGCTAAGGACTGTCTCCCTAGAAAGGTGGGCATATGCACAGCTGCACAAATTTTAGCCTGTGAATCCAAGGGTTTCACAAGCCTTCTGATCCTTATCCATGTTGTAAGCCATGAATTTTTAATATGGCCAGTTGGATGTGTTGGGGCAGGATACCTCGACTGTCTGAAGATAAGCACGTCAAGCTAGCTGCCTCATGCAAAAGACTTCCAAAGAGCCTTCAGCCACGTCTGTACAGGAGGCTTCTTAGCTTACACCAGGGACTCATAACTCTGGCTTCATATTAAGACAACCCACAGAGCTTTTAAAAGCCACCAAAGCCTGGCCCTGACTCCCCAGATACTCTGATTAAATTAGGTGCAACCTGAGCATCTCTTTTTAAAAAGCAGATTCTAGTAGCAACTAGATTTGAAAACCACTGTCTTAGACAGTGTCCAGAAACTGTGAGATCCAGAATCTCTAAGATCTCCAAAAACCTGCGGGTTAAAAAAAATTGCCGAGTGATTCTTATGCATGCTAAAGTCAAAGAACCACTGACTTAGGAAGAACATAGCACTTCATCTTTCTCATTCTGAAGTTGGCCTTGTTTCTGGTTCTGGTTTGTAACCTGAGTTTAGGTCTATTTTCAACAGGGAAACCAGGGAGTTGGGTTGGGGGTGAGTGGGATGAGGATGTTGTGGTCTTCCAAAGCCTTCTAATATAGAGCTCACTTAGCTCTGTACAGTAGAGTTCTGACAACCCGTGTGACAAATGTGCTTCTGGGTTTAAACATACCTAAGTTGTGCAGGATGGGCTGGCAGTACTGACGATCCCATCTTCCTTGTGGCCATACTGCAAGGGAACTAATAAGACTCGCACAAGTTTTCCTCTGAAAAGAGGTTTTCCCAGCAGTAAATCAGTCTCATTTTAAATCAAATGAAAAGTCAGGATACCAGCCCATATATTTTTTTAAATTTCTACATCTGTTTAATGTTATTGTAATACTAATCATTAGAGGACTATTTGGTATGGGGATGTAACCCAGAACCTACCCCTTTCTTAGGATTGGAGCTCTTATTTGTATTGATGGAGAGTATTGAATTATTAGATATTATATGTTCATAACTGCTTAAGGAAGGGGAATAAGAAAAATGTTCTTGTATGAAAACAAATAACTTCATAAGCAGGGTTTCAACAACAGACATCAAAGGAAGGCCTCACAGATGCCCATAGGGGTCACTTCCATGCCACCCTTACTTTAGGAAATGCTCTTCCAGTAACCCGGACCCCCTCCACACATTTGCTTCCATTCCCTCTAGTAATAGGAAGGACTCATGTGGCCCAACTGTGGGAAGACCAGCAGTTCTGGGAAGACAGACACAGGCTGGAGGGAGTTGACTCAGGGTGAAATTCAGTTATGGCTTCCTGCCTCAGCTCTAAGCCTCAGCTTTCTAATAGCCCTCAGCAACCAGGACCCACCAGTCTGGACTCCCATTTCACCCCAGATTGCTCATGTCAGGCTAAGTCTATGGTCTGACCATGCTGGTGTTGGGACATTATGTTGGCAAAGTGCCACTAAATAGGGGCTGGAACTAACTGCCCACACACAAAAGCCTTGAATGAGTTCAGCATCCCTACTCCATAGCAAGTAGGTTCTGAGCACAAATGTAGGGATTATTGGTGACCCACGATCTCTTCTGACTCTCTCAGTCCCCCCAGAGTATAAGAATTGATATAGAGTTGCAGGAGGGGACAATGGGTGGTTCCCCTATCTCCTTCATTCCATGTTACTTTTTTTTAAAAGACAGAATCTCACTCTGTCGCCCAGGCTGGAGTGCACTGGTGTGATTTTGGCTTACTGTAGCCTCAACCTCCTGGATTCAAGTAATCCTCCCACCTCAGCCTCCTGAGTAGCTGGAACTACAGATGCATGCCACCACGCCTGACTAATATTTTTTACTTTTTGTAAAGATGAGGTCTCTCTATGTTGCCAAAGGTGGTCTCAAACTCCTGGGCTCAAGTGGTCCTCCCCTCTCCCTGGGCCTCCCAAAGTGCTGGGATTATAGGGGTAAGCCAGTGTACTTAGGCTCATGTTATTTAATAGAAAGATTTTTCTTCTCCTTTTTACTGCACCCTTTGCTGCTCTCACAGAAAATCTCTAGCATCTCTAAGCTCTGGTCCCCAGTCTGAGGAAGTCATGCTGCCTGACTGTGACAAGAGAAATAAGATGTTGGCACATTAATAGGATGTTTGCCCTTTGGTGAACTAGAGCATGTGAGCCAATTCTTAAGCCGGATTTTTCAGCAGAGGACAATTGCAATTCACAATCACTACATTTTGCAGGCATGACTCATCCCTATAGTATATAATAACATGAAGAGAGGCTGGAAACCCCATGCTTGGCAAATACCAGTGCCCAGGCACTGCAAGCTAACTTTCTTTTGTGACAGATTTTTCATACAAACTGAATCCCTCAGTCTCAGAGTCCCATTTAATAACCAAAGAAGAAATAAATGGGAAGATTAACAGCTACTAGAAGTGAAGGTGTTGAGAATGTGAACTAAAGAAAGCAAAGCCCCCCTTCACTCAGTTGGATCCTTCTGACACAGAATGGAACAGCCATCTAAAACCAAAAGGAAAACAGGACCGAAGGTGGACAGAAACCCTGTGGCACCAACAGGAGGTAACTCCTATGGCAAGGAGGGGTTCCCTGGTTCCCATTAGACTTCCATTTTAACCTGTATGATTTTTCCTTTCTTTTTTTTTTTTTGTATTTGCATATATTCTGCTGAACTAAAATTATAAACTCTGAGAGCAGAGATTAGATTAGAATCTTCTCAGCCCCTCCACAATTTTAAAAGCAGTGCTGGCCACACACACAAAAAAAAGGGTACTCAAAAAACACTTTTTTGTTTGTGAATGACAATTTGAAGTTGACTTTGAGAAATCTTGGCAGCCAAGAAAATGGCTGGAGAAGACTTACGGCTTCCGAGAAGCAGGAGGATGCAGCAGGCTTCTGGAGGGTCAGGGGAGGAGCTGGTCGACCAAGGTGAGAGAGGAAGCCCTGGAGGGAGACATGGAACAGAAAAGGAATACTGGCATTTTTTAAAAATTGCAAGTGGAACAAAGGGTGGAGCTTCATCACAACAAAGTGGAGGCAGCCAGGGTACGAGGTACAAGTTAACAGATGAAAAAAAATGGCAAAATATAGGCCTAGTTTTCAGTCCTCCTCTCTGACGGGGAATGTATTGGATGTTCACTCTATGAAAAATCAACATATTAAGTTAGCTGTTCTAGACAAGAAAAGTAGGAACGATAGTGTAGGGGCCCTTTGCCCTCAAACACATATTTGTCCCCCCATCCTCAGGAAGCAACCTCAGCTGGCATGACAGGACATCTGGGTGCAGAGGCTCTTGGGGACTGAGTGGCTATGGCCACCAGCTCCTCTCTTTGGCCCGTGGGTAAAAGCAGCCATTGCCCACAATCTCTAGTGAATGCGTGTGGAGTAGAACCAGCTGCTTCCCCAGTGATGATGAGTATCTCCGGCTGACAAACACCACAGCAGAATGGGATTCTTTCTGGAACTGGTCTTGGAAGTTAATGTCAGATTTTCCCTCAGTTCCCCCATCCTTTCATTCCCATTGAAGATGAGAAACTCGGCAACCATCGTGAGTGCCCTTGACCATATTGACTTGCAGAGATCCCTTCTAATCCTTTGGTTTGCTGAGACAAATATTGTCTGTGGTTACTGCTTCCAACACATACTCCCACCTCACAGTCCATCACATTCTCTATAGGGAGTTCCTACACTTCCAGGCCGTGGTTGTAATTCACACCCAAAAAACACATTTCCATGCATGCCCTTTCCACATCAACCCAGCCCTGACAGGCATCTCATTCTAATCCTAGAAATGAAGAGCCTGAGACCCAGCTGCTAAGAGGTGAAGTAGGCATTTGATCCTACTTCTGACTTGCAGTCCAGTGCTCTTCACTTCCACACGTTGCCTTTGTGTACACACTTGCTCACGTGCTTATCTTCTTTTATTCTATAAACATTTATGGAATGCCTACTAGCTGCAAACCCCTGTTCTAAGCCCCAGAGATAAGAATGAATTAAGCAGACATGGTTGCTGTCCTCATGGAGCTTCCAGTATTGAAAGGGAAACAAACAAGTAAACAGGAAATTCACATAAAATATGCTGTCTGCCTAGAAGTGGCAGAAGTGCAGGGTACTGGGGAGCACCTGGGGGTGTCATGCATTGTAGACTTGCACAGTCCTGGAGAGCTATCCAGAGGAGGAGACATCGCTGTGGAAATACAGCGATATTTCCATCGATAAGGGGTTAGGCAGAAATTAGCCAGAGGAAAAGACAGGCTCCAGGTAAAGGGAATGTCCCCAAGATGAGAGACAGTGTGACACTTGATGAAACTGAAAGAGATGGCCGGGTGCGGTGGCTCACGCCTGTAATCCAAGCACTTTGGAGGCCAAGGCGGGCGGATCACCTGAGGTCCAGAGTTCAAGACCAGCCTGATCAACATGGTGAAACCCCGTCTTTAAAAAAAAAAAAAAAAGAAAAGAAACTGAAAGAGATTCAGGCCAGCCTGGAAAGGTGTGGGGGATGGAAGAGAAGAAGCTGGAGAAGGCAGCAGGAGCCAGAGCATGAAGAGTCTACTTCACCATGTCAGGGAATTTGAACTTTCTCCCGAGATCACTGGGGAGCCCTTGAAGAGTTTCGAGCAAGGGAGTAATAGGATCAGGTTTACATTAAGAAGAATCGCTCAGGCTAAAATGTGGGGACTAGCCTGCAGACAGGTTATGCAGATGCAGGGGAAGGAGCAAGCAGTGGTTGCAATAATCTGGGAGAGAGATGGCAGCATTCCGCTCTCAGGCAGTTGGAGCTAAGTGGAATGCGCTAATAGATACTGAGGATGGAGAATGGCTGAGACTCCAGGATTGAGAGAAGGCGCTAACGGAGAGAGGGGCAAAGGGTGGTGTGCAGGTTACTGACATGGGCCATCCGTAAGTGATGGTGCCATGCATTGAAACAGAACCAACAGGAGGAACACGGGAGCTGTTCAGGGCAGGTGATTAGTTCTTTTTAGTTACCTTCAAGGTATCAAACAGACCACTGGATCCCTGAGTCAGGAACCAAACCCAGGCTGAAGTGGAGATTTGAGAGATGTCAGCTGAGATAGCCAAGGAGACACTGGCATATGGGGAATGCCACATGAAACAATGGGATGAAACAAGGATGAAACAATAGGGAATACCTATAGGGAGTAGGGAAAGTGAGGAGTGGACCTAGAACAAAATCCTGAGAATTACCAACATTCAAGGAATAGGCTGCAGAACACGTCAGCAAAGGAGACTGGGAAGGAGGTGCCAGAGAGAGAGGGAGAAAAATAGGAGAGCCAGAGCCCTTGGAAGCCAATGACAGAGCCCTTCGCCAGGGTCTGCCAGTACCTACCTGGCACACAGTGGCAGCCGCAGATGAGGAGGGCTGGTTGCTACGGGAAGCCAGGCTAGTAGAACACCGGGAGCATTGCATTCCTTCTCCCTTCCAAGCCCAGCCCCCGCCCCTGCACAGGATTGTGTGTGCAGGTGAACACGGCAGCCTGCCTGCATTCACACTACCTTACACTCCCCAAAGCTAGCCACACAACTAATGATACCCTAATAGGAATGCTTTGGCACCAGTGGAAAGAAACTCTCAGGTGCTCATCAGTGGTTCTGGCTGAGTTACAAAGCCTCCTCCCTGCCTCTCCTCAAGGTCCAGCCTCATCGGCATAGGCCACATCTCCTCAGCAGTGAACAGCACCTTAGGATATTGTACAGAGGTGCAACGTACCCTTAGCCAGAAGTTGGCCCCCTGAACCATCTCATGGATGAGGCTGTGCCTTTTAGAAAATCAGGAGGCAGGAAAGTCCCCCTGGCGAAGTCTAGGTGAGCAGAACTCAGACGGAGGGGCAGGAGGAAGGGGAGCAAGTGAGGAGGGAGGGAGACTTGGGCTGGCTGGAGAGGCATGGAGATGCAGGTGGGCCAGGAAGAACATGGCAGCACTGAAGGGGCCTCCCCGCTTCCTTGCATCTTTCCTATCCGAGCCCTTAGCCTTCTCATCTCTCCCACCATCCTTGACACTTGCTCTTTTCCTCTCCACACTCAGAGTTGGGCATTTCAGAGTTTGTCTTGACAACCAGGGATCAGGAACACATGTGGGTGGGGTGGCCTGGAGTGGTGACAACTTCCAGAGTGACGGGAAAATGGTCTCATGAAGACTGCACAGCCCTCAGACCACACCTCTCCAGTGGGAAAGCCCTTTTTAGCTCAGGACTGGGCTGCAACAGAGAGACAGGAACAGCTCGTGGCTTTCCCCACAGTTTCTGCCAGCTCTGGAGCAGGGCGGCTCTTTGGAGAGAGTTGACCACAGCATTCAGCAGCTCCCTCTGCCAGGCCCCCCAGACATATCTGGGCACCGCCAAGGCTGGGGGACTCTATCCCAGGCCTGTCAGGGCTTCTCTGGGCAGCACTACATTGGAAAGTTCCTCTTCTGCTCATGCTATGTCTTCCCTATCTGTACTCTGGTTTCCTCTAGCATTAATGTGAATTTCAGCAGTTTTGCACCCTTGCTCTTGTGCTTTCCTTATTCCAAAGAGTCTAAAGCTTCCAGAACTCTATGGAACAGGAAATAGGAGGAGTCGTTCATTGAGCAATGGGTGACTGTCAGATCCTATCAACCCTAGTTACTAGGGACAGACAGAGCTGTGATGAAATGGTCACGGGCCCTCCCTTGACAGAATGGAGAGTTGAAGATGGTCCTCATCTTCTGAAGGGCCTGCAACAAACCTCGCCTTGTGCCTGCCCAGCAGCAGAGGCCATGTGAGCCCACAGAGCGCAGCACAGTCACCTGTGCATCATGTCAGTGTCTGAATTGCATCAGGTGGCACTGTACTTCTCCCTAGAAGGCAGCAGGCCATCGCTGAGGAGAGGACATACAGAATCTACAATGAGCCTAAACAGCTTTAATAAGGGAGCCAGGGGCAGAGTCCCAAGAAGCTGACATTGTCAGAAAGTTTAGTCCCCTTCCCTGGAAACCTCCTGTCTGCAGTCCCAGGCCAAGCAGACAGATTTGGAAAATAGCAATGACATAATTCACACTTCTTTTCCATCAAACACAGAGCAGTTGTGGCACTCCGGCCTTTGTTTATGTTGTTCCCCTGCCTGGAATTCCCACCTCTGCTCACTTCCTCTAACACAATCCTAGGCAACTAAAGTGTTCTAAGATGAAACAATAGGATATCTGGGATTTTCTGGGATATTGGAGAGTGGGAAGTGAGAAGACAAGAGGGGAAGAGGGAGATAGTTGAAATAAAATTGACAATTAATAAAATGTGATGTTGGGCATGTTAGCATTCATTCTACTATTCTATTTAGTGTATATTTGGAAATTTTCATTATAAAACATTTTCTAAAAACTCCCGTGGATCCACAAAATCCAGGTCACTCCCACCTTGTACATGATGCTTTCCTGATGGCTCTCTACTCACTCATAAACAGGCCACTCCCTGGTCAAACTCTCATGGTATGACTAGCACTACCCAAGGCACAGTCATTTAATTCAGCCATATATTAGGTGCTTGCTTTCATAGGCTTTCAATGGTCTCTTTAACTTCATGGCAGGAAGGAGAGGAGGGAAAGCAACTAACATTTCATGAGGGCCCGCTATGTACAGGGACTGAACTACGTGTTTCTCACATAGGCCATGTCCCATCGGCTTCTCTAGCACAAAGTTGGCTCATCGTGGGTGTCTCATAAACATAGGCCAGAAACATAAAGGAATCACTCACTAAACATTAGCACAATAATCTGGTGCACTAGTATGCAGCCATCAAAGGTAAGCGTCTCATGATATATAGAAGGGCTTATCTTATAATGCTAAGTGAAAAAAAATCAGGGCCCAAAATCATATCTGTAGTATGATCCCAACCCTATAAAAACCGACTCTACGAAAGACTGGGTGGGTATGTGTATCAAATGTGCTTATTTCTGGGTAGAGGAGTACTTGGGAATTTTTTTCTTGTTTTTATATTTTCAAGATCAGGTTTAATAATCATTTTTAACAGGAATCAGCAAAATTCTTCTACAAAGGGCCAGGTAGAAAATGTTTCCTGCACTGCAGGCCACGCAGTCTCGTCACATCTACTTAACTCTGTCTTATAGCGTAAAAGCAGCCACAGATAGTGCATCAGCGAATGAGGGTGGCTGTGTTCCAGGGCAACTTTATTTATTTATTTTATTTATTTATTTATTTATTTTTAATTTTTATTGTATTTTAGGTTTTGGGGTACATGTGAAGAACATGCAAGATTGTTGCATAGGTACACACGTGGCAGTGTGATTTGCTGCTTTCCTCCCCTTCACCTATATCTGGCATTTCTTCCCATGCTAT